>OY755216.1:9285648-9307310 GCA_963576765.1 Draba incana
GAGATGCTTATGTGCAAAGGTCAAATCTTTGGAGATTTTAGTAGCTTCTGAGTATTAGAAGTTTGTCGTTGTTTTTTTCATTCTTGCAGATGGGTGTGCTTGAGAAATGAAATTTACAGTAAGAGATTTGATCTTTTATATATGAAACCATCTTTGACTTTTTCTTCTTGGAATAGTTAGTGTTATATTGATTAAATTTCTTCAGAGTATTATTCTTGTATGTTTATCATAAGTTTTACCCAAATATAGTCAGTATCATAACCTAAGTATGAAATCAAAATTAGGAACAAGGAGTACACATATCTCAGGTATTTGATCTTCTTCTTCAATTGCTCGGACTCTTATGCTTTGTATTTAACTCTAAAACTTTTGTCTTTTTTTTTTTTTATATAAAAAAATTAACAAGAGAAACTATAAAAAAGGAAGGAAACTAGAGAAGTAGCAAAAAGACAGACGATTTTGGTTATTTATAGTATTACTGTATTTATTGCACATAAAACTAGTTCTAGTTGGGCCATTTTCAAGCCCATTTAGTCTTTGAGAATATATCCGTAAAAGACGAAAAACACGTTTATATCATCATCATCATCATCTTCATCAGATAATGAGAAAACTGTTATTTTAATTTCTCCCAATTTTCTTCTGATTTTTTTTTTTGGTTCTTCACGAATTCTCTGAACCGATTCTTCGACGATTTTCAACAACGCTAAATTTCGTTACGTTCTTAGATTAGTAAGTTTTTCTATCTCTGGAAATCGCAAATTCGTTTTTTGAATTTATAACTTACTGGAATCGTTGATTGGGATTTTTTTTCTTTTTCTTAGGGTTTTCAATATTTTCAATCGTTCATAGATTAACAAGTTTATCTATCTCTGTAAATCGTGAATTCGTTTTTGGGATTCCTTAACCTACGTGTAATCGTTGATTGGGAATATCGATTTTGTTTTTAGGGTTTTGCAATTTCCCTAATCTTTGTGGCGATTATGTTTAGGGTTTCTTTTGCTATGATTCTGATTTGAAACTACCTAGAAAAGACCAGCGACAAGATTTTTTTTGTTTCTGCTTCTTAAATTTCCAGTCTTTTAAAGAATTGAATCACATCATGATAAACACATCTTATCGGTTTTCGTCTGTGAAATTGTTTGTTTATTTAAGCAATTGACAACGATGATGCTTTGGATTTGAAAACAGAATTTCTTTAAACTTGTTTTGGTTTTTGATTCAACATAAAAATTCATCAAAATCAAAGTCAGAATTTCTTTAAACTTGTATTCTTGTTTTGAGATTTTCCCTTTAAAACCCAAAAAAGATCATAAGCGGACATTAATCTAATAGTGTTCCGTGAGATTCTTATTTGGGGACATTGTCCCATTGCTTTGCTCCTGGACCCATGAGGAATTAAAACCATCATCCTAACAAGATAGAGGATGTTAGGGGATGGAAATTAAGACCCACGGCTTAAAAGTCCTTAGGGAAAGAATATGAATCTGTTTTCCGAGTATTTGGATTGAATAGAGAATAACGATCAATGATAAAAGAAAGTCTTAAGACAAAGACTAAGAATTGGAAACAGATTCCTTACATTACCACCGGCTTAGAAACGTCTTTAGACAAGACTATGGGCTGGTTTTTGGTGTTGGATGGATAAGAAACGACCAACAGTTGAAATAAGTCTTAAGGCAAAGACTATGTATTGGAAACACGTTCCTTACATTACCCTCGGCTTAGAAACGTCTTTAGACAAGACTATGGGTTGGTTTATGATGTTGGATGGATAAGAAACAACCAACAGTTGAAATAAGTCTTAAGGCAAAGACTATGTATTGGAAACACGTTCCTTACATTACCCTCGGCTTTGAAACGTCTTTAGACAAGACTATGGGTTGGTTTATGATGTTGGATGGATAATAAACGACCAACAGTTGAAATAAGTCTTAAGACAAAGACTATGAATTGGAAATAGGTTCTTTACTTCACCAACGGCTTAGAAATCTCTTGAGATATGATTACGAGTTGGTTTACGATTTGTTGGATGGATAAAAACGACCAACAACAGATTTCGTATTTTACCCACGGCTTAGAAAAGTTTTAGAAAGAAAAAACTACGGATTGGTTTAGACATGTTGGATGGTAAAAAAGAATAAAGGAAAGCTGCGTTGAAAAAACCAACGGCTTAAAAGTACTTGAGGAAATAATATGGATCTGTTTCCGATTACTTTGATGGAATGGGGAACGTCGTAAGGCAAAGACTACGAATGGAAACAGATTCCTTACTTCACCAGCGGCTTAAAAATGTCTTTAGACAAGAATATGAGTTGGTTTAGAGTTTGTTGGATGGATAAAACGACCAACATCTGAATAATTCTTAAGACAAAGACTAGGAACTGAAAACATATTCCTTAGAGCAACCGCAACGGTTGCTCTTACGTGTGTTCTTCGTATTAAAAATTATTAAAACACACACTCTCTCATCCTTTTACTCAACTTTATACTTTCTTTTTCATCCTTTTACTCAACTTTTATTAATTTTATATTTTAATACACCCCACTATCTCATAAGAACACTCCCAAAAGTTTCAAAATAAGAACACTCTCTAAAACTATCTCCTCTCTTTATTCAAAATTTATTAATTTTATATTACCAAAAACACTCTCTTTCTTCCTTTTACTCAAATTTTACACTCTCTTTCTTCCTTTTACTCAAATTTTAATAATTTTTAATACTAAAAACACACCTAAGAGCAACTGTTGCGGATGCTCTTATTTACCCACGGCTTAGAAAAGTTTTGGAAAAAGACTATGGATTGGTTTAGACTTGTTGGATGGTAAAAACGACCAACGACTTGTTAGATGGTAAAAACGACTAACAAGTAGTAGCGTGTAACCCAACAGCTTAAAAGTGGTAATGCAAATACTATCGACAAAAGTTATGAATCGGAAAGAGATTCTTGCTTAACCTCACGGCTTATAAGTCTCTGGACAAAGACTATGGATTAGATGGTAAAAACGAGAAAGAAGAACGGCTGGAAGAAGTTATAAGAGAATTTTTTGACAAATATTATGAATCAGAAGCATATTAAAAGAGGAAAACCTCTCTGACTATAATATCTTTCGATTCACTTGAAAAAGACTAATTTCATTCTGTTTTTTTTCCTCCAAGTATGTGGCATGTGCTTCAGAAAGTCTTCAAATTGTTATAGTGTCTGAGGAGATTTCAAAGGTAGCAGACTTTTGTGACAGGTATTGTTTTCAAACTTGTACGTGAAGTAAAGACTAATTATCTATGTTTGGTGCTTGTATGTAAAATTTTGCAGATTTATGGTAGTAGTTTCTTTGAATCTCGAATGTTTTTATCTCTCTTACTAGAAATTACTTGTGATCTCTATTTTAGTGCATAATAATGTCTCTAAATATAGATTTTTTAATTTTGAATGTAAGCGAGACTTGTGCAGGTTATGGTAGAAGTTTCATTGAATCTATTTTTGTTTTTCGTTATGCCATGAACCCTTGGTGATCATTCCGAACATTCGTAATGACGCCCTCATGATCTTGCAATTAAAATTTGGTTGCTATATGAGCAATTCTAGCATTCTGCTTTTTACATTGATAATTCTAAACATCCTCATGATCTCTCATATGATGCTATCTTTACCTTTGCTTCTTGATTATTGGAATACTTAGTGTGATAAAGTGATTGAATTTCTTGTGAATACTATTCTTGTATGTTTATCCTAAGTTTCTTCATATTCTTCCTCTCCTAGTCTCTCTTGTAAGATCATGATATCTCTACAGGTCCCTCTCTTGTTGTTAATTTTGTTCTCGAGACACTTTCTAGCATTACTATTTTCAGTAAGCTTTATTGTCTTTGTTCTTGTTTGTGGTGAAGACGAATCGGGTAGACACTTGTTTAGTTCCTTTAGATGTTGAATTTGTGTGGATTTGCTCTTTAGAGGTAATTTTTGTCTATTGATTAGCTTGTGCCCTTGAAATCCCCTTTTGGTTAAACTGGGTTTTAAGAGTTATTGAAATGCTAGTCTTTCTGGTGGACAAAACCAAATTGGTTTTTTCTTTTCAAATTGCTTATGAATTAAAAAGAACTTGATATGGTTTTCTTGTGGTGTTGTTCTGCATAGTTGAATCATCTTGTGGAGTTGTTTACAATTTGGTTTAGAGACCTGAAACAACTTGTTTTGACTAGGCTCTATGTTGTTTTTGTTTCCTCCATGTTGTGATGATATAAACTTGAAGTATTCAGCTGATTATGGCTTCAAATTTTTTATTTTTTTTACTTCTATTATGATGTGACCATAGTCATATACTTGAGTCTCTATATGACTTTGCTTATCTCTATCTCTCTCTTTAATCCGGTTTCAGTTTTCACTTTGTTACATTTTTGTTTTCTTCGATTATAAGTTTTACTTGTTTACGCATATTGCTTTTCCTGAACTTGTGATTTAGGATATGATGGTATAAATGGTTCTGTAACCATAGCTTTTACCGATTCCTTTATTGTTTTTAGCTCAGATTATACAAATTATTCTTATTGCATAATCTTATTTTATGCATTCCAGTCTTATTGTTTGAGAGAAGATGGTGTTTGTGTGTGGAGTTTATTTGAAAATATATAAGCAAAAATACTTATACAAATTACTTTTTCTTCTAATGTTGATGTGTATTGCACACTTCATTGATCACTTATTTGTTTGTGTACGTTCTTTTCCGAATTTATTTCATGTCTCTACGTGTCTATGCAAAACAAAAATTCATGATCATCAGACTTCATTTATCGATTAAATTAAGTTATTTAGTGTATCAAGAATTTTGTTAATTTCTAATGAATGATACATATGTAAATGTATATGACTAAATACTAACTTATCTCTTGCGTAGTTTACTTGTTCCGGTTATTCATTTTTGTATTTTTTAGCTCTCTTGAGATATACTTATCTTCATTCGTCAACCCTGTTCATTGAGTGACCTATGATACAAACTCTATAGCGAGAATAATTATTTGCACGTAACTCCTAATATCAAAACCCTAAATACATTTCTTCTTCTTAACTCGTTCAAATCATACTAGACCAAGTCTCTTTAATTTGGACTTCTAAACACAATTTAAATGTTGACCAGTTTAGTGCTATTGTTTATAGATCTCTTAGGTTAGGTTTCTCTTTCTCTCTTTTTGATAACTTTTTTCCAAAAGATTCTTCATTCTTTTAAGTCGGTTATGTGCTTCTACCTTCTTGCCCACAAGCTAATTCACCGGATCTAGTTTACTAGTTTTACACAAGTTAGGGCACATGAATTAGAGATCTCACTTTCTCACCGGTTTCTAGTTTCTTTATCTAGCTTACAAACGTTGCTAGGTATCGTTGTTACACTTGAATTTCAAAGAAAAATATGTTTATTTGCTCAGTATGCATATAGCAAAGCACTTGCTAGAGATACACACAATCAGAAATACTCTTCTGGAGTTTGGCATTATAGTATTAGGAAGGGTCAATTGTCTAATAACCAAAAAAATAATATTATGATTCATAACTAGCAAAAATCCCTAAATCTAAGGGGTAGGATTTTGCCACTATTTATCAAAAAAAAAAAAAAAAGATTTTGCCGCATAGGTACATTTTGGCTAAATTATAATTGTAACATTTTTATGATTATTTTGCGAATTAACCCTATTAGGAATACATTCCAATATGTAAAAAACGTTTTGAGTTAAATAATTTTTCTGTAAAACCATTAAGTCATAGTAGTAAAAAGGCAAATAGATAATTAAAAAACTCATCACATTCATCAAGATCATGTAGTAAAAAACTTATTACATTAATCAAGATCATGTAATAACCAAACCGTCTAGGAAAATGCAGAATTGTCTTAAATGCAGATGAATTTTGAGTGACGAGTTTCTGAACAACAAAAAGGTTTAATATGTTTGGTCTGCCTTTTTTGTGTTGCTGAAGATATTCATGAACAAAAAGTTTATTCCAAAAAAATCTCTCCCATTTGTTTAGAAAAAGAAGTTTATTCCAGTCTAATTTCATTCAAAATCCTCCATTATGTTTTAATATACACAAACATTTTTAAATTACACTGAATCTGACTCAGATTTCCTGTGATAATTTGTATACCCATTATTGGCTCCCCTAAAAAATTTATCTTTTTGCCAGTGGATATGATAAATGGCAAAACTGTAATTACGTAGATTCGTCCTTTTGTCTGAACCACAAAGAGCAGATAGATTATCCCAACGAGAGGAGAACATGATATTCAGTTGAGACGTGGCCCAATGAAAAAGCCACGCAAGCTCTCTTAGCCAATTGCAATCTGCGTTTAGATTCGCATCCAACAAAACCTTACTTATACGATCACTCTTCAACTCTCACATACACAAAACACCTCTCGTTCATATCTTTTATCTCTGTGGTAGAGAGAGAAAGAAAGAGAGAGAAGAAACAATGGCGTCGAACTCGTTGATGAGCTGCGGTATCGCCGCCGTGTACCCTTCACTTCTGTCTTCTTCGAAGTCTAAGTTTGCTTCCGCCGGAGCTCAGTTACCTAACGCCGGTAACTTTGGCCGTATCAGAATGGCTGCTCACTGGATGCCCGGCGAGCCACGACCAGCTTACCTCGACGGTTCTGCTCCTGGGTACGACAAATCTTTATCTCTCTAACTCTGTTTCTTTGCTCAATTTGTTAGATGTGTGTCAAAATTCCCTTTTTGATGACATTAGTGTTTTTAGTTTCAGTTTTTAAGCTATTGGGTATACATTGCATGATTCATATTTCAGAAATTAGTCTCCTTTTACTCCCTTAAATGTGTGTGTCTTGAGAGGGAGAAATAATTGAAACCGGTTTTGATGGATGCTGTTTTAAAAAAGGTTCGATTTTTAAGCTATTTTTTTGGTACAAAAATGTGCAGTGACTTTGGGTTTGACCCACTTGGACTTGGAGAGGTTCCAGAGAACCTTGAAAGATACAAAGAATCAGAGCTCATTCACTGTAGATGGGCTATGCTCGCTGTTGTAAGTTTTCAATAATTGCTTCAATATCAAATGAAAGAGTTTAAATCTTTTTTAAGTTTTGATCTAATGGTTTATATGGTTTATGATTTGGTGTGTGAAATGTAGCCAGGGATTTTGGTACCAGAAGCTTTGGGATATGGAAATTGGGTTAAGGCTCAAGAATGGGCAGCATTACCAGGAGGACAAGCCACATACTTGGGAAACCCGGTCCCGTGGGGTACTTTGCCGACAATCTTGGCTATTGAGTTCTTAGCTATTGCATTTGTTGAGCACCAGAGAAGTATGGAGAAAGACCCCGAGAAAAAGAAGTACCCGGGAGGCGCATTTGACCCTCTTGGATACTCTAAGGACCCCAAGAAGCTCGAGGAGTTGAAAGTTAAGGAGATCAAGAACGGTAAACATTCACATATATTTTATCTTTCTTGATCAAATTAATAGAAAAAATGTGAATCTAATGTTATGTTTTTGTGTGTGTGTTGGTATGTCAGGACGGCTTGCGTTGTTGGCGTTTGTAGGATTTTGTGTGCAACAGTCGGCTTACCCGGGGACTGGACCATTGGAGAATTTGGCTACTCACTTGGCTGATCCATGGCACAACAACATTGGCGACATTGTTATCCCTTTGAAGTGAATGTAAAAAAAGTAGTAATATATCATATGAACTTTATCTATATCAAAACTCTGTGTAATGAAATACAGATTGTGAAAACTGTGTTTTGTCTCGGTGATCGATTGAACTTGAATTCTAAGTAATTGTACCGGTTTACAAACCCAAATGTGGTTAGCTTGTAATATCCGATCCTAGTTTATATTAAACCTTATGCTTATCGCAACAATTATGTGTGCAATATCAAGATTTAAACGTGTTCAGGCTCCTTTGTGGAACACTAATCTCGCGGGAAATGTTGTCCCGGAATCCACTGGAATCAAGGTTTATATAACGGGCTCTTTCTCATTACAACAACAATATACGGTTTTGTAACATTTTTGGATAAGAAAACATGTATGTATGATCAAATAGATGTGTTTTTAAAACTTTGCGTCATTTTTCAACTTTCATGGTTTGTCCAATTTGCTTATAGACCATTAAACCATTATTGTCTTGTAAAATAAAATAATATCACCGTTAATATTTTTTGTATCATTGATACACAGAGCTTTAACTTTAAAAATATCACTGTAAGTCCACAACATCGAAGTAGTATATTAGAGATTGAATCCATAAAGACCAAGTGTTAAATAAATCTATGAGAATAAAGATAAGCTATGACAAAATATAAGTTCTTTTGTTTTGAATGCTGTAAATGGATGTTTGATGTAAACTTATAAATTAAAAGCATTGGGAATCACTGATGCGGAAATAGACAAAATAATCAGGAAAAGCCTTAAGAATCGTTCTAGAACTCGAATCACGAAATCAAACTGACCTCGAGCTTATTCCCATAACATTAAACTCGAATTGCTGAAACAACGATCATATAATAAAAATACTCCTTGAGAAATTCTTTGTTAGCAGCAGCTCGAGTTGCGTACCGTTTGAAGAGCTTGCGGGTCAGGTCAGGACCGAGATAGGCCTCAACCATTGGCTTTAGACCACCTTGAGCCAAGTTAGCCATGGCTCGACCGTAAGACTCTGGATCTTTCATCAACTCTTGCTGCTTATCATTCATGGGGTCAGCTATTTTCAAAACCTCCATCTTCTCAATCTTAAAACCACCAAAACGGTCAATCGCAGCCGCTATCTCCTCTGTGCTTCGCAGGTAGATCGGAATGTTGAAACCATCTCTTTTCTCCTCTTCGATTAAACCCTTTTACAAACTCACCAAAAATTAAGTCATACTTTTTTTTTCTTCTGTCTGACATATATTTAATAAATGTATAGAACATGAAAAAACGGTGCATAAAGTAAATCATGACAACGGACAAATCTTCCGCCTTGATTTTCATAATTTATAATAGAATAATAAAAAACATTAAAATGAAAAACATGAGGCCATGATGGGCTCGTATTACCTCGTCTACTAGATCTTGCCAAGCTTGATCCATCAAAGTTGTGAAAAGGAGCTTGAGACGGGAGCCATGATCACTGACTTGGCTCACTAAGCCAGAATGTCGACCACCCATCAACATAAACAACACTCCTCCTGCCACAATTTCTTCTTTTCGACATTTCAAGAACTCGTCCAAGTCCTTGTCTGACTGCCCCGCGTATGCCTCCACAACTTCTTTCTCTGCTCCTTGAATCCACACCCTTCCCTTGTTCCATGTCTTCGATCCTTTCTCCATCACTTTTTCCGGTATCTGTCATATTCAAAAAAAATTAAATAATGATACTGATAAGTGTTGAATCTTTGAATGATTTGTAAACCCAAATAAGCAATAAGAACACTGATTTATTTATAAAACACTCGTCGCAAGTTCAGATTACAACCCAGAAGAAAAGATAAACAAGAGAAAGAATTGATCAACAAGGAAAGAGAGATCACTCTCTTTCTCCCACCCTCAAATGATCAACTCAGTGATGAAAACAACCATAATCTATATAACAAATCTGTACATGGCATATTTTTCACATGTGCTAATTATTCCTTAACCTTGAGTGACGTGGCTCTTTTATAGATCCTTCCAGACTCAATGCTGAGTCATTCATTCCTTGTCGTCTGACCTAAGCTTCTTGGACGTCTCTTATAATGGTAAATTATAGGCTCCCTCTCATCCACACTCATAACATTTCTCCCTCCTTCAAAACTGACCTTGTCCTCAAGGTCAAGAGTAGGGAATTGCTTCTTGATGACACTTGTCCATTCCCATGTACTGTCACAATGTGGTGTGCCCATTTGACAAGGACCTCCGCCTGTCCTGTGAGCTGGTTGATGCGGTGACCCAACACCATTTCTGGAACTGATTCCATGATACCTTCGGCAGTGAGCTGATCAGGGAAAGGAGTTGGCTCTAGCAAGCTACACACTGGTAACTTCAGTTGAGACACATGAAAAGTATGATGAATTTTTGCCTCAGGCGGCAGAGTGAGTTTGTACGCAACTGGCCCCATTCTTGCTTTAACTCGGAAAGAACCAAAGTACCTTGGAGACAGTTTCTAATTCCAACGTCTAGCCAATGTCTGCTGCCTATAAGGGTAGAGCTTCAGGTACACCCTGTCACCTACTGCAAATTCAACATTTCTCCTGGGACTGTATGCTTGCTTCTTCATAAGTTGTTGAGGTCTGAGCAGCTGCTAACATATCACTGTAATCATTGCATCCATTTCCTTTAACTGCCCCTTCAGAATAGCATTGTTGGTTGAACCTGATTCGTAGTGAAGTACTGCAGGAGGTTCCCTACCATAGACAACCTTGAAAGGAGACATGTGAATTGCTGTGTGAAAAGAAGAGTTGTAACTGTATTCAGCCCATGGCAAGAATTGCACCCAACTCTTCGGTTTATCACTAGCAAAGCATCTAAAAAACGTCTCTAGGCCTCGGTTAGTTTTGTACCAGCGAGACAAAACAGCTCTGTCCAAAACCGTCCTGTAAAAAGCCTGTCTCGATCCGACACTATTGTCTTTGGAAAACCATGCAAGCGCACAATTTCTTGAACAAATATAACAGCCACACCAACAACGTCAAAAGGATGTTTAAGTCTGACAAAATGACTGTACTTTGTAAGGCGATCAACCATTACCAGTTTACCATTATGGCATTATACCCTTCAGACCTAGGTAACCCTTTAATGAAATCCATGGAGATGTCTTCCCAAACATTATTATGGATAGGATGAGGTTGTAATAGCCCAGCAGGTGCTAAGTTAGAATACTTATGCTGTTGAAATACTTGACAAGCAGCTATATAATTTCTAATATCCATCATCATTCCTTTCCAAAATTCCAAAAAAAAGAGATCCTATCTTCTTCTGAGTTCTCAAGATTCCCCCTTGGCCTCCTAAAGGGCTACCATGAAATTCCCTAAGGATAACGCCTACCAAATAAGATGAAGAGGGCAGAACCAGTTTACCTTGTCGAAGGAGTGTGCCTTGAACCAATGAAAAATCAGGATGAGAAGCTGCATCTAACCTTAACTCCTCCTTGATCTTCTTCAACCCCTCATCTCTGTCCACTTCTGATTCTATCTACTCCAATAAAATAGCTACATGAACTGAGATAGCAAAAAACTGAGGCACAACTTCCTTCCTTGATAGAGCATCAGCGGCTCTGTTCTCTAGACCTGGCTTGTAATGAATATAAAAGTCAAAGCCAGAAAAGCGACGAAAGAAGCTAAGAAGATGGCTGCACAAACTATTGTGTTTCAGAGAGATGGCGGGTTTTTCGACAAGGAAAGAAATCAATACAACGAGGATGGACAGAGGCTAGACGTTGATGGAAACATGATTATCGAGCAGATCTACGAGGAGCAGTAGCAACGCGACGAAGAAATCAAACTTGCTCGTGAGGAACAAGCACGTGTCGAGCGGCACAGAGATAATGCCGCTCGACACGAGGAGCATGTCGCTCGACAAGTAGAAAATCATGGTGTCGAGCGACACCAGCCTGCGTACTTCTCTCTAGTTGCTCAAGATCCTTTATGCGGTTTACCTCATGAGCATCTGATGGATCACATCGAGAGATTCGAAGATCTGGCATCTAGCATCAAGGCTAACGGAGTCTCAGAGGACTACCTATTCTGCAAGCTCTTCCCGTACTCTTTGCATGGAGAAGCCAAGCACTGGCTAAGGACACTTCCACCTGGATCGCTTACTACATGGGAAGACACGAAGAATGCTTTCTTAAGCAATTTCTTCGATGATGCAAAGTCCAAGGACCTAAGGTAAAAGATAACCACCTTCAAGCAGGGGATTGTGAAGCATTCAAGGCTACCTGGAATAGGTTCAAGGGTTACTTGAGGGACTGTCCACACCATGGATTCAACGAGGTTCAGCTGTTGAGTATTTTCTTCAAGGGAATAGCAGTGCCGTATGCTGTGAGCTTGGATGCTGCAAGCAGAGGAGACTTCAACACGAACTCTCTAGAAGCTGCTTTAAGATTGATCGAAAATCTCACGAACAGCAATAGTACGAAGAACGTTGATTTCGAGAGGAGCCAATCGGGGAAGAGTATCAATGGTAGTCAGTTTGCAGAGGTTTCAAAGAAGCTGGACACTATGACTAGTCTTCTAGCTGGGAAGAAGACGGTTCAGTTTGCTCAGGAAGTTGAGGCGTTCTAGCCTGAAGATGTGAACTACGTCAATGGCTCAGGTTATTAGAGGTTCAACAATCAGCAGGGCTATGGTTCTTCTTACCAGAAGCCATTTCAGAACAGGGGCTACACCAGAGATTACGGTTCTTCTTCATATCAGAACCCTCCACCTCCAACAGCAGAGAGTAAAATGGAGTCTATGATTGAGCGAATGCTTGAAAGCCAGCAGAAGATGATAGTGGATTTAAATGGCAAGCTGGATTTGATCTACAAGGATTTGAATGGAAAGTTCGAGTCTTTGAACATCCATGTTGAGAAGCTTGATACTCAAGTGGCTCAAACCAGTGAATTAGTGAAAAGGCATCATTCTAATTTGCTCAGTTTAAGGTCTGGAACAGAGGAGAACCGGGCTACAAAGCGAATCGACAAGTTTTCAGAAGATGAAGAAGCTGCGATTTTCAGAACAGAGACTCTGTCAATCGACACTCAAATCGTGTCGATCGACAAGAAGGAAACTCAAGCGTCGATCGACGAGGAAATTAGTGTCGATCGACACTCAGAGACATCAAGTGTTGAGCGACAGGCTGCTAGTGTCGCTCGACACCAGATCCAAATTCGACAAGATTCCGCGAAAGCCTCTGTTTCCGCCATCAAACGCACCCATAAGCCTCCACTTTCCTTCTCCAGAGCCCCTGTGAAGTCTTGTGCATCAGCCAGTAGTAGAGACAGTGAGAAAGAGCCAAAAGCAGTTGAGAAACCAGTCATAAGAGAATTGATCAAGAGGGAGAGTCCATGGCAGTTCATTGTTCCATGTTCGATAAATGGAATGGATTTAGAAGGCACTCTCTTGAACACTAGAGCTAATGTGAACGTCATATCAAATGATGTTGTGAAGAAGCTGGGAATCTTAAATATCAAGTCTTCCAATGCTCTTGTCGGCCTCATTGATACTTCTTCAGTAGTTTCTGCAAGCTTCATTCCTGATCTGAAGATTCGAGTCAGAGATTGTCTTGTACCAGCTGATTTCCACATCATAGAGACCACTAAGCCAATGGTTCTCGGTGCGTCCTTCCTTAATACTGTGGGATTTCCCGAATCAGCGAATATCCTTCACGAAGATCAACAAAGAAGTCTTCTACCCAGCAATCCTCATAGATAACTTCTCTTGTTGGACGGTCGTTAAAGGAGAAAAGCTAACTTCTGCAAGTCTCCCAACCCACCAGCCTTCCATAAAGCAAAGGTACACAATTTCTGTCCTTAATTCACAATTTTCTGATAACAGATTTAAGGTTGAAAAAGCTGTTACGCACTCATGCAAGCAACGAGTTTCTCGTAGAATGCTTGTTTCTTATTCCGATGAATTTGCAGGAATTCCTAAGGAGTGCAAAGAAGAGAAGGAAGGACATAGGAGACGGAAGAAAGCTTCAAAGCGATTTTCCAAGTTCCGGATCATCATCCTTTCAGACTTGAAGGAGAAGGGATTTGCTGCAGAATACGATGAAATTTTCGCAGGAATAGTTTCTGATAAGTCTGGGGGAGCTGTCAAGAAGGTTCGAACAACAAAAAAAGCTGCAACCATCAGCAAGGATAGGGGAAGTACAATGCTTCTCCAATATCCACCATTAACCTGAAGTCCTAACAACGTCAAGCTAAGGACTTAAAACAAGCTCTTTGTGGGAGGCAACCTACTTGTAAGTCTAATAATTATGTTTTAAATTATGTTTTTTCTAATTTTACGTTTTGGTTTTATGTTTGTTTTGAGTTCTAGGATATTAAACGTACGAAAACAAAAGGGAAATGCACTTCAAACTTGTGTGTCGATCGACATCGAGAAGCTGTCGATCGACACCAAGGAAAAATCACATGTCGATCGACACGACCCCCAGGTATGATTTCTCCTATGATTTTTAGTTACGTTTCATTTTCTATCTATTTATTTTACCTTCTTCAGGCTTAATAACACTAGGGACAGTGTCGTTTAAGTCTGGGGGAGGTGGTCGCAAACTATTGTATTTTCTTTTGAGTTTTTCAGTCAATTTAAAAAATTTTAGAGTCAAAACCATCTGTAGACTTGCTTTGAACAACACTTAAGGACCATTTCCAATGCAAGTTGGCTGGTTTTGCTGAGGTGGATAACTGGAAGTGGATCGGTTTGACGGAGCGAGTTTAGACTTATGGAGAACGCCATAAAAGACATTGCAGACCCCGCCCTTAATGAACTCTAATCTCTTGTCTTGGGCATTGGTAATCGCAAGACTTGATTCAGCTTCCAAACACTTGAAAGCAAGGACAAACCACTCTTGAAACTTCTTTCCAAATGTCGAATACAACTGTCATAGATCAAAAATAAAAAGCCTCATGACCTTGTCTCCACAAGAACACTAGAAGTGAGCGTTGATTTAGTGAGTCATAGAGATGCCAAGGATCTAATAAAAAAAAAAAAGTCTACAGAAAAGTGCAAGTCCAAAATCAGAAAAATCCTGAATCAAAAGTTCAAAAATGGGCAATGCATCTCTATGATATCATTAATTGGATACAGTTTCAGAGGAAAGAGAGAGGGTGAAAAGCAGAAAAGTGTTAAAGGAAGTGAAAGAATGTAGAAGGTCCAGCGATCGATATTTCCTCGATGAGACTGCACCTAAATAACTAAAGGGGTTTGCGACTGAAAGTCTGAGATTTTCTAAGGGGTTTGGGTTCAATCTGGAGGACTGCTAAACTTCTAGGGAAACATCAAAGTGATACCAGATTGACTTTGCAGGAATGTGGATTCTAAGGGAGTGAGTACACTGAATTTCTTAGGGACAAGCAAAAGACCAAGTCTGAGAGAGTTGATATATCATGGTTTTTACCAGTTTTTATGCCATGATATATGTCCGTTTTATAGTCTTTTGGTGTTTTCGAGTCTTTTATGTTTTATCTTAGGTACAAGGATGTTTGGACTCAGTTGGTGTTTACTGGTGCAATTTGGAGCATAACGGAATGAGCGGTCAAAATGGCAAATTCAGAGTGAAGAATTAATGGTTGTGTCGAGCGACACAACCAGGCTGTCGCTCGACACCAAGGATTTTCAAGTGTCGATCAACACACTTATCAGTGTCGATCGACACCACCTTCACAGAAGCCAAAAGCTCAAGTTTTTGGAGAGTTTCTGTTTTGCGTCAGAAAGCCAAGATGTTTGCAATTGGGCCCATAACGGTTTTGTACCTTATAAATATGTATTTTCAGCCAATATTTAGGCTATGCTTTATTTTCTTAGAGATATTTTATACAAGGGTTTTATTATTCATGTCTATGTCTGAGTAATTCCCTTGTTAGGTTTTAGGGTTTTTCAAAGGATGAATAAGAATTGCTAGAGTTTATTTACTATGGGATTTTGAATCATATTTATTATTCTTCACCTTGATTGCTCTGAATTCTGATTTAGGCTTGAATTAGGTATCCTAGGTTATTTAATAGATGAGACATCATTATTGAATTACCTGAATTGAATCATAGGTGAGCAGAGATTCGATTCGAAACGACAGTTGGCTTTGAATCTCTGTGAACAATCGAACCTGATTTTATTGCTTGTTTAGATCAATCTGATTTTGCAACGACAGTTGGTTGTCTAGGGTTTAAACATAGATAGTATTTGCAACGATAGTTGATTTACTTTACAACAGTGTTTCAAGTTCTAGAATTGCACTTCATCAATCCCATAGTAACTTTATTCTACAATTTGTAATCATTCCTGCGAATTCCCTAAAGCCTAGCATTTGTCTCCCATTGATTTTAAAGCACTACATTCACTTCTGATTTACTATTTTCTGCAATTTATTTACAATCTTATTTGCTTAGCTTAGTCTAAAAGTTTTTATCTATTGTGCAACTAATTCCCTGTGGATTCGATACCCTAAGTACTATAAGCGATCTCTTCATTTGAGAGAGTAGGATAAAGGGAAATTTGACCATATCAACCATGATCCATCTTTCCTTTTCTCCGTAGAAAGAAAGCCATGATGCACCTTGGACTCTTTTCTCCACTCTTTCTGAGTTACTTCCTCATGCAGTTTGATGAAGCTCAGCTGAAACCAGATCTGTTCTTTGCGTCATCCTCTCCCCGTGAAATTTCTTTGACTTATGATCTCTATAGTTCTCCATTTTTCTCCACAAGATCTCACTTGTATGTATACGGACAAGTGCCACTCTGATACCCATTGAAAATACGAGAACTATGAGTAACACAGAACTTGGCACATGGGTTTCTTCATAAGGAAATATTACTAGAAAATCTTTTAGATGCACTTACAAGTTTCACCTAAAACAATCTATCTAGCATATATATTCAAGGAATTTTTACAAGAACCCCCAAAACCCTAGACTATGAATTTTCTCACATTATGAGGGTTGGCGTCTACAAACACCAATGACTCTTATTTATACATAATAGGACGTCACTTTTACCCTAGCCAACTACCCAAAAAGAGATAACACCAAATCTCTTAATCTCATGTATATCTAATCCCTTGATTTTCTCCAAGTGATTAGAACGAATCTTCAAGTTAAGGATCGCCTACAAACTTATCCTTAAGACTTCTATATCCTCCAAGATCGTTCAGTTCAGCTCCTATCTTCACTGGTCCAGCTCAGCAATTTGTTCCACGTCACTCAATCTGCAGTTCTTTCCTGAGGTATCTCCTGAGTAACTCAGATGCTATCTCAAACCGTGCATTCTAAAAAACTCAATCAAAATAAACTTTCAAAAAAATCTTCCCTACGAGATAATGACGCCATTTCTGAATAGTCATAACTATGGCCATTAGTTCTCTTTCGTAGACTGACTTCAACTGTTGCCTTTCTGTCAATGCTTGACTGTAATAGGCTAGTGGATGTTGGTTCAACATCAACACAACCTCTAACCCAGTTCTTGAGGCATCTGATTCAACCACAAATAAAGTATTAAAATTAGCCAAAGCCAAAACATGGACTGCAGTCACAGCCGTTTTAAGCTTCTGAAATGCTCGGTTGGCTTCTTCAGTCCACTTAAATTGATATTTTCTTAACAACAAAGTCAGAGGCTTAGCAATTTCCCCGCAGCCTTGAACAAATTTCCTGTAATAACCAGTCAATCCCAAAAACTCCCTTAAAGCCTTTACATTTCTTGGTTCTGGCTAATCCACCATTACCTGAATCTTGCTCTTATCCGCAGCCACACCTTCTTTGGTGATAACATATCCTAAGTACTCCACTTTTTCACTCCCAAATTGGCATTTTTTATAGCATACAACTGATGCTGCCTCAACAGTCCTAGCACTATCCTCAAATGTGTTTTGTATTCAGTGATAGATTTACTATAGACAAGTATATCATCAAAGAACACTAGCACATACTTTCGAAGGTACTGTCTAAATATGTCATTCATTAATGACTGAAAAGTTGCTAGAGCATTTTTCAGGCCAAAGGGCATTACCAAGAATTTGTAGTAGCCGTCATGTGTACGAAATATTGTCTTCGGTACAACTAAGGCCTTTACCAGTAACTGATGATATCTCGATCTCAAATCCAGCTTAGAGAAGATGGCTACTCCATGTAGTTCATCCAGAAGTTGATCAATCATGGGAATTGGGTAGATGTCTCCAACTGTGACCTTGTTTAGTGCCCTGTAGTCTACAAAAAACCGCCAACTTACGTCTTTCTTACGTACCAATAAAATTTGGCTTGAGAATGGACTACTGCTTTCCTTTATTATTCCTGCGGCCAACATCGCCATAACCTGCTTCTCAATTTCCTCCTTTTGTATATGCGGGTATCGGAATGGTCTCACCGCAACTGCCTTTGCTCCATTCTCTAACTCAGTAGCATGCTCCATGACTCGGGAAGGTGGTAATTGTTGTGGTTCCGCATACTCTGTCAACAAAGGTTGTAGAGCCTCTGGTATCTCTACAGTCTTACCTATGCTTTGGACCTGAACTCCCTCAAACTCCACCATGATTCCCTCTCATTGATCTGCCAAAGCCTTCCACAGCGCTTTCATAGACACCGAGGAGTAGCAGAGGCTTGGATCTCCTCTCCAAGTTATTTCTTTCTCTGCTACTTGATAACACATCACCTGTAATTTCCAATTAATGCGAGTCTCACCCAATGTCTCTAATTATTGAACCCCGAGAATTACGTCAGTACTCCCCAATTCCAACGGCAAGAAGCTGCTGACTATCGAAATCCCCTGTAGCTGGAATTCAATGTTCTTGCACACCCTTTCTCCTTGCACCGTGACTCCAGCTCCAGTCAGAATCCCATATCCAGTTGTTCCCTCCGTCACTATTCCGATTTCCTGGACCAACCTTGATGACACGAAGTTGTGCGTTGCTCCACTATCAATCATAACCAACATCGGTGTGTTAAGGATGACCCCTTTGAGCTTCATCGTATGTGGTGAGGAAATCCCGACCATTGAGTTGAGAGAAAGCTCCGCCACACCACACTTTTCATAAACATCTTTGTTATCTTCGATCTCTTCAATTCCATCCCACTCCTTATCACTTTCATCTGCCTGAACCACCAAAAGTTGCAATTCCCGACGAGGGCAGAATTGACTAGAGTACCCCTTCTCGTCACACCGGAAGCACATGTTTTTAGATCACCGGAAGGCTATCTCCGTCGGAGTCAAACGCCGAAAGGGTGGCTTGACCCTGTTCTGTGTATTAGACTTTCTGGTTTCAGACCCCCGTGAGTTTCCCTTCTGCGTTGGACAGAAAGATAAGTTATTGGGCTTGGTCGTGTTTGGCCCATTTCCCATTTTGTTGCTCGTCTGTGTTACTGGGCCTGGAAACTTTGACTGGCCCATGTGTGTAACACGATGAGATCCACCGCCACCGTATACTCTGGTTTCCTCCACCGCCTCAGACCATCCTTCCACCTGCTTTGCCAACTTCATCATGAGGTGGAGATTACAGGGCTTGAAGGTTTTGATCCTCGATATGATATGCTGTTGTAGCCCGATCATGAACGCGAGCTCGAGTGTCTCCTCTTGCAGCGTCAGAGCATTTGTGGCCAACCCAATGAAATTGCGACAATACTCGGCGATGGTTCCTTCCTATCGAATCGTTAATAGCCTCTCTGCTGAGCTCACATCGTTTCCTACCGAAAACTGAGTCAAGATCCTCTGCTTCATTTTACCCCAATTGTTGATAGGATATCGATCGTGTTCCCATTGATACCACAACCAAGCTTCACCGGAAAAGCAACATCAGATAGATGACATCATTTGTGCTTCCGTGAATTGCCCCATCATAAAGTATTGCTCTACTCGGGAGATCCACTCCGCTGCTTCAGTCCTATCAAAAAATGGTAGCTCAAGTCGTCGAATCATCGGAACTCCATATCCTTCTGTTAGCCTCTCTGGGTATGATCATTTCCAATCATAATCCAGATCTCGACGATCTTCTGGAAAAAAGGTGACTATCCCTTCTCATCCGTTTTTCCATCATTGGTGCTTTTTCTGGTCTACGTCCCACTCCGGAGGCCTTAATCGAAGATCTCATACGGTTTGACGACTGGAAAGCATCCTTCTCCTGCCTTTCCTGTTGTCTCACCGTATCCTTCGCCTCTTGCCTCCGATTCATCTTCTCCATAAACACAAGGATCTGGGAGATGACCATATCCATCGATAACCCTCCGCCCGATGATACATGTGAAGTGTCAGCGATCGGACTCAGCTGGGGTAACATCTTCTCTGGGTCTCTCGATGAGTTTGGATTTCTGGGAGAATCGGTGCCCATGAATCAGAGAGCTCTGATACCAAGTTGATAAGTGTTGAATCTTTGAATGATTTTTAAACCCAAATAAGAACAGTGATTTATTTATAAAACACTTATCGCAAGTTCAGATTACAACCCAGAAGAAAAGATCAACAAGAGAAAGAATTGATCAACAAGGAAAGAGAGATCACTCTCTTTCTCCCATCCTCAAATGATCAACTCAGTGATGAAACATATATATACTAACAACCATAATCTATATAACAACTCTGCACATTGTTGGGGTCGGTATTCACCCGCTTAGCATTAACATTCAAAATCAAGCATTCGAGGACGGTGACTCTCCGGACTCTCAATGAACATGGCAAAATGGTTCCTAGGTCTGCACGCGAAGCAGAGTTCTCCACGAAGGAGGATGATCCGAGGCATGATAGATGGAGGCGTACTCGGATCGGCACCAGAGCCGAGTCCAGCCTCGGCACGGGGCCGACCGTGGCCTCGGTCCTTGGCGATCATGGCTTCGTCCAGCGACCGAGCATGGGCTCGGTGCGAGGCCGACCGCGGGCTCGATGCAAGGCCGACCGCGGGCTCAGTGCGTGGCCGACCGCGGGCTCGGTGCGTGGCCGACCGCGGGCTCGTGTGCGTGGCCGACCGCGGGCTCGGAAACGTGGCCGACCGCGGGCTCGGTGCATGGCCGACCGCGGGCTCGGAGCGTGTCCGCCCGACCACGGGCTCGCACGGGAGGCCGAGCACGGCTTCTCCCCATTCGTTGATCTCGTCCTCGTTCCAGCACCGCCTTCGGCCCACAGGCTTTCTCCAGGTCCATATGCGAAGCCCACTCCAACATGACCGACTCAAGCAATACAATTCCGCGGAGACTTAGGGAGCAGAACCGCCTTAGATATAGTATAAATACCTCTTTGTACAAACCCTAAAGGGGAGGCACAATTTCTCATACGAAACTTGTACTAAAGCTTTGACATCAATAACAAAGTCTACTATTCATCTCTTGAACCCTAGCTTACCCTAGAGATCTCCCTTTTCCTCTACACGAACTCTTACAAGTTTAATTGTGTTGGTTTCGACCCACACAATTTGGCGCCGACTAAGGGGAACCTTAGAGATTGTCTGACACAAGAAGAGCTAGGTTTTCAGACTACTACGAAGATGTCAAGCAACACCACGAGCAACGAAGGATCTTCGTCTCACCAGCACGACAAGGAAAGAAACAACTCCATGGAGAACACCGCGCCTCGCGCCGCTAACCACCCAGCGGATCTCGCGGAGATCAAGCAGATGCTTGAGATTCTGATGAAGAAAACTGAACATACAGCGAGCGAGCTGCAATCGCTCAAGAGAAGGAAGCGCAGGAGGTCCTGTGTCCGTCCGACACGCCTCAGCTTCGCCACGCCTCGAACCAATCGGAGGGTTCGACACGAAGAGCTACCACCTCGGGCTGCTCGCACAGATCCAGAGGATTTGCCTCCACCACCGCCTCGTCGGGAATCCGATCTAACTCCCGAGCGCATGATTGGAGAATCAGATGAGGATCTGCCTCCTCGAAGACGTGCCCGAGTCGACCTAGAAGTTGACCATGCTACGGCCGCAGAAGAAGGAGATGCGATCATAGCGGAGCTCTACAGGAGGGAACAAGAGCGCAGGGCTCCGCAAGGCTTCCGAGATGGAGAGGTCGCTGCGCTAAAAGCCCAGTTA